>QPKB01000010.1:41936810-41984183 GCA_003546025.1 Camphora micrantha | reverse complement strand
CACATACACAAAAAATGTAAAAATTTAATAATTTAAAGAATTTAGGAGATTTATTTCTCTATCAATTCTCATTTCTCCTAGACCAATATTTTCAGGAATTACAGGTTACATCAGATCCCGTGTGAAAGTTGAGAAGATCTTGCTGATTCCTCTTTGCGAGTCAGCATAGTTGTTAGGGTCTTACTTCTGTTTATTGTTCATCAGTTGGCCTTTGCTCTTGAAAGGTCTCGATTGCTGCTGCAGTTTTGTCAAATTTAAAGAACGTGTCTTGGGCTGGATTGACAAACCCAAGGCATCTGGTCACGAGTCGTAATCAGTATGACTCTGAAAACCAGACCCGTATTCTTTCCCTGGTTTGAAATTAGATTCAATCCGGACCCATTTGTCAATCGAAACTTAAATTGAGCGTCAAACCCAGATTTTTTCGGGTCAAAGACTTGGAGAGCCAGAGGCCCATTTGCAACCCTATCCTAGATAGCCACCGTTGGGTGATCAAACTTTAGCGTTTTATTGACCAAGGCTAGGTTAGGTTCATACTCTTGGCCCCCATCTGGGTTCCACCAGTTAAGAAGTAAGCCTAATATATATGGTCTGGTCTTTTGAAATCCTATGGTCATTGTAGACAATGGCTGCTCCAGGAATTCAAGTTAGTGGAGTCAACAAAAGACTTATCTTTCGCATATCGAATAAAGTTGTTTTCTCTTTATCAACATCTGTCGTCTACTTTTGATAACTCAACAAATATAATATAAAATTTTCAAATAATCTATTTCGATAATCCGACGAAGATAATATTGAACTCTAAAAAAAAAAAAGGAAATTTTAATACATTGATACTAATAGTTCTTAGTTCAAAAAGAAAATCCAAATGCATAAATCCCTACAGCTGCCCTCAATAGGTTTTCATGTGTTGAAATCGCTGTATAATAGCTTCATTATCAACAGTAACAACCACATACTTTTCAATATATATGACCAAACAGTCATTCATTCATTGATCTCCCATTCGGTTACGAACCTGTTGTTTACACACTTCATTGCTGAAAATGCTCTTTTTATCGTCGCAGTCATTATCAGTAAAATCAACGCCAATTTTAGAAGCAAATAAACCAATTGGTATACGATATCCTTATTTGTCTCCACTAATTTTTTAGCAATGTCACTAATTTCTTTAAGTCCTAAAAACTCGTTGCTAGAGCGCATATAAGCAATGTGGGCCCAGTAATTTCATTTTAACATTTTGGTAGATAGTTCACTCATTAACTTAGGCGGTCTGTATTTTATAGTGACTTTTGTTCACTACCACAGCAACAAAGAAAATGTGTAAAGTTAGTTAATGTGGGGGTGAAACTCTTAAATTAAGTGTAGTCAAACTCAAAAGTTTACGTGGGGTCAGACTCAAAGTTCCAATTCATGACATTAAATTTTTTTTTAATATCTTTTCAATTCTCAGTGGGGTCAATTGACCCCACTGTGATCAATGCGGTGCCGCATGATTGTAGACATCTTACTTTTTTTTTAACCATTTTTTTTTATTTTTCTTCTTTTCTTCACCTGATAAAGCATTAAGTGTTGTTCTCTGTCTTATGACAGAGTCACTACCATGTGGCCTACCAGCATAAAGACTGGGTTTCTTCACGTGTACCTGGTCCACATGCAAATACTAAAGTCTGGGGTCCAGGCCATTTCTTATTAAGGGTATCACCATTGATGGGACTTGTTGAAAATGGAACTGACGAAAAGTCCTTTCACTAGAAAACCTATAAAAATTGCGAGGAGGAATGCTATATGGACCGAACATGGGGACCGGTCCTTGGACCGGTCCTTGGACCGATCCCCATGTTCGGTCCATCCAGACTTTTTCAATTGCGAGTAGTCAGTCGGCAGGATCATGACTGGGGCCATGGATCATCCAGGAGGAGTCCACCTTGACCCAACGATGGGCCGGTCACCCTATTGGCAATTTGGCCACACATGGATGATACCACTTCCTAGGGTATACTACTTTCATTGACTTCTAGTCAATATAAGATTCTCTCTCATAGAAGTGCCTATTAAGTGTAAGGTTTGGGGCCTATGTTTTTGTAACTTGGCACTAACAAACAAAACATAAGAATGATAGATTAGTATCACAGACTAAACTATATATTATTTCACCACCTTCACTATACAATATTCTTGTGCTTTTAATTTTTAATTAATCAAGTGACAGGAACTTGTTGGTTATGATATAAAAAATGTAAATTGGTCAGCATTAGAAACATATAATCCCAGTAAGCTAGTTAACAGTGAATGCTCCTTTGTCACATGGAAAGATTTATAAAAATGAAGTGCTCTCTCTGTCGTCATATATATAATTGATTTCAGAACTATGAAAGTATATGGTCTGATAAAATTAGTCATTGAATCCATAAAAGTTTTAGGAAAAGAAAAGAAAAGGGTAAGACACTTTCTTTTTATTTTTATTTTTTCTTTTGTGGAAGGGTTTTTTCTTCGTCTTGGTGTGAGCATATTTTCACAAAGTAAAGCATCAAGAGAAGTGCAATTTCCTACTAATTTGCAAAAAAGTATTTTGATGAAGAAATAGGAAAATCGTACTTTTTTTTCTAGATGAACGGGCACTTCTTCCTGTGGATGTTGGTTCCTCTCCCTAGTGCGTTTGGCTGGGTGCCACAACAAAAAGAGAAAAAAAAGGGAAAAGGAAAAAGAAAGCCTTAGAATTCTTAGAAATTCAATAACAAGAAACAAACAGGTCCTAAAGCACGTGCTAACTATTCATCCACTGTCATGGCCATGCAAGAAGTGACAAATGCATACACTACTATATCATTTGAAGTTGTACATGTGAGTTCTATCTTCATAGATTCACAATATTAATGATTATTAATTTCAAGATTGGTATAGTCGATGAATTATTTATAAAAATAACATTAAAATATTGACTAAAAATTATATTTATTTGACAATTCTAATATTCTAATTTACAACTTCAAAACGATAGCAAATAAAATAGTGGTTTTTAGTTATGAGTACTCTCATGCCGAAAGCACTCATTTACAAAGTAATGCACCCAAATACAAATAAAAGAAAATTTATAGTTGATTGAACTGAAAACACAAGTAACAAAACTAATTCTAGTGTTAAAAATATGCATAATATCTGTTCTGTTGAAAATGACATCTCACAGTAGGTACAAGTATGATATGCTCAGAAATTGAGACAAGTAATTTTTTTTTTCTTTTAAATAGATTCTAGCATTTTCATCTCTTTTTTTTTTTTTTTTCTAAAATCATATTACCAATTTCTATCCCTAGTAGGGCCGATAAATTTATATTTTTCCAAAAATTTGACAGGAGACAATACTGATACTTAAAACCGTGTTAGGGCTGCTCATCAGCCAGAACAGCTCGACCTGGAGTCTTTTTTTTTTTTTTGCTTCAAGGTAAATTGTATTAAAAGCAAAAGGAAATAAAAGCTGAGAAAATCAGCCCTCGGCACCCAAAACAAACAAAACATTTTAGGACTCAACAAGGAAAAGCACAATATATGGGATACAATCAAAAGAAAAGGAGGAATATAAGAAAGCTTTCAGATAAAAGAGAGCTAAATACATGAGGATAGACAAAAAAAAACAGCAAACCTCAACCAGCCTTCAGCTACTAGTGCTGACTTAAAGGCAGAAATCTGAGGAAATCCATAACCTGTGAACAGAGATATCGAGTTCTAATAATTGGCCATCATTAATTTATCATTCAAATCCTTTATCTAATCTTGATTTATCTTAAATGATTGTAATATACTCTAATTGATTCGGATATACTTTATTAATCTATCCACCGGCATGATAATAGAAGGCCGTACGGAGAAGAAAAAAAGAGGTCAATTTGGTCACTCAAGAAATATAACTACCCTATCAATCGCTTATATAACTACCCTTTCAGTGGCTTTCATAACCGTTGGCCGGCTTCATTAATGCTCTTCATTTTATATCTTATCATATTTCTTCTTGTTCAATGTTAAAGGTTCCATAAATTTCGCCTCTGTGGTTGGATTTACTTGAGACATTTTTCTATTACATATCTAGCTAGTATCCATGGCTGCTGGATTTTAAAAAATAAAGAACAACTCTGATTATGTTATATTATGTTATACCCCGACCCGATTTAACCATGATTTATGCTAATTAAGTGTGATTTAACTAAATTAATTGTGCTTAGTCATTAATTATGGTAAGTAGTGTTAATTAGGCACCTCTATAGACTGAGTTGGTTAGGCCTTGAGCCTTGAGTAGGTGAGTTGAAACCGATTTGACTCGGTTGGATAGAGTCAATGGCTTTTTCGTAATTATGTGTTTTTGCGTTTTGGATCATTTGCACGTCATCGTGGCGTCATCGTGTGTATTTCGACGAGCACATCGATTTTCGTATTAAACTTCATCTCATTTGACCAACCTTTGAACTAGTGGACCTTCATTTAACCCAAAATGGAAATACATGACTTTAGTGGGCTTTCTTGCAAGAAGAGGACCTTATCTCTTATAAACCCATCCATTTCATTCTCCTTTCATTCCTTTCATCCCTCTTCCTCTCTACTCTTCCTCTTCTTCCCTTTCTTTCTTCTCCAATCACTACAAGGAGTGAATGCATGTGCCTTGGGAGCTAGGAGGGGAACTCATCTTCGTCATCTTCATCCTCTTCTTGTCTTTATTGGCAAGAACCCATCTTCACCATCTTCTACTCTTCCAAATTCGGATCCCTTATTGAGGAAAGAGCCAAAAACCCTTTTGTTTGATGTTCTTGAGTTGCATTAGAGTCAAGAGACTCATGATTGTCCATACATGCATATTCATTGGTTTTCCATATATTTTGTAAAAAAGGTTTGGATTATTGGGGGGGTTTTGGGTCCTTCTGAGCCAAGAGTGTTAAGAGAGAGTTGGAAAGCTCTTATTAGAGGCAAGTATAAGCTTTAATCCGGATTTACATGATGATTATTACCATTTGATTCCAATGAATTCTTTTCAATGATTATACTCTTAATAAATGAATGAGATTAGATTGTTTTATGATTTTAATTGATGAATGGAATAGGGAGTTATAATATGTGAATGGAGCAAGGAGGCTCAGTTGTATCGGTTTTAGTAGTAGTAGTTGATAGAAAATAGAATGGAAGGGAGAGAGAGCTTAAGATTTGATGGAAAAGCTCAGTTCAGAACTTTACTGTGGTTGGCGGTCACCAGGCGGTTACCTGGCGGCTAGCCGCGTGACTACCTGGCTGTTAGCGGACTTTAAGTCGGTCAGATTTCCATTAGTTAACCATTCCCTGTCAGGTTGGTGGTCACCAGACGGTCACCTAGTGGTTAACCGTGTGATTACCTAGTGGCTAACCAACCTCCAGGCGATCACTTTTCCAGTAATTGAGAAATCCTTATCAAGAAACCCGCAGTCACCAAGCGGTTACCAGGCGGCTAACCGTGGCGTCACCGCCAGCTGACCGACCTCCCAGAAATCCCATATTTCAAGAAATTTCGAAAGACCATTTAGGGCCATGAATTGATGCCCTAACCTCTTATATACCCAATTGAGACCTTAGGAGCTTGTTTAGCCCTGGAAGTCGAGACCTTATCACCAAGCTATGGATATTAGTTTAGTGAACCTTTTATTAAAATGTGACACCAAGTAAAAGTTCCCTAAATGTATATCGAATTGAATGGTGAAAATCAGCAGATGATTAGACTAGTTTGGCTAGTAAACTCCTTGATTCCTTTAATTTATTACATTTTATATTGAAGTCTAAATTCGTAATGGATATTAAATCTTAATTAGTAGATTTGTTGCATTATTAGTATTCTTTGAGGTCCAATTTTACATTGAATTCGTAATTTCAACATTGTACATCCACTTGTGTATTCGCTGGAATTGTGGGTTGATTAAGTATTCGTGAAATGTAATTTATATTCGATTTGATTTAGACAAGTGAAGTACAACTTACTCAAATCCGATTTATTTGATTGTTAGTTGATTCGATGAGTCGGCACTACTTAGCTTCGACCAGGTGATACCCGACGGAGTAACACTTGATTTAATATTCGAAACTACTGCAGTTGGTCATCTAAAGCACCGGAACTTTATGACCAGGTAGCCAGCTAGCCTTTGGCCGGGCTGTTAGTGACATCCCAACTAGATTTGTTCTCTTTTGAGAGGATGAGCTCAATGTAGTAGCCAATTAGTGTGTTTTCATTATACTTAACTCACTAGCATAAAATATTCAATTGTGCACAAATTGCCTAGTTGATACTTATCATTGCCATTTATAAATTATTCATCTTAAATTTAATTTGTAACATTATGTATTTCTTTATTATTGTCTATACTTGCTTAATCGTCGTATTGATGATACTATTCTTGCTGTCACTGTCACAGGTGCAACCCCTGGCTCTAAGAAGGCCGAGGAGGGAGAAAATGTTACCCAAGAGGTATCTTCAGGATTAGAAGAATGGCCAGAGTTAGGGCCAGCTTAGATATTCTTCCTCTCGAAGCACGTGATTACCCCTTTTGAGAACTTCAATAGTGTGTGGCTAGCCCCTTTTTGTGTGGGCCACACTTAGGTTCAATTATTCTTTTGTTACACTTTTGGTATTGTTTGTTTAGGGTTCTTTTATACGCCCTCTTTTGTAAACAATGTATATATTTGTATAATTCTTTTGTATTAAAACTTGAATGTTAAATGCACTGAATGAGAATTGATATCCTCACATGAATGAAATACATCTTCCACTATGATTAATTGCTATTGATATGTTCTAGTGAGTTCTCTCACATGTTTGGAAAGTTATTTTCACTCTTTCGTGTGTTGTTTTTGGCTCGAGACAGATATAATACGCGGGAGTACGTGTGACACACCTCGGAATTTAACCTAGGTCAGGGTGATTCGAAACCGAGATGTGACATATGCTCTACTTCTCATGGATATGAGGTATTCCATAATTTTGGTACGTTGCACCTCCCCAACCCATACATCACTTTCACAAGTCATCTGAAAGAACCATGTTCTGGGTGACAATTTACTGTTTGAAAGTGTAACTGGTTCAACATTGGTATATATGATGTGTCCTCTGAAATTGCTTGCACCACTCCATTGAAATGCTGCTCTGACAAATTTATCAAAAGAGTTGGATCCACTAATCGGACAAGTAAACATCTCCTCTCATTATGAAAAATGTTACTTCTGGTCATTTCATCAGTCGATCATGCATGTTTATCAGTCGCTTTTTATAAAAAAAAAATGTATTCTTAAAATGAACCTTTTTCTTCTTTTTTTTTTTTCTGATGGGTAAAGGAACCTTTTTTTTTTCTTTTTTTTTTAATAAAATGATTTGCAATAACAACAGTGATCATATGAAAAAAGCAACCTTTTTCATAACACATAGGAACTGTTGGCATTTAGGAACAACTATAGAATTGTAAACAGATTACATTGGAGATGCATGCTTCATCAATATGAAAATTTCCCTCAAACTCCCAAGCGTGTCCTTCATGAAAACCATTACATGAGGCATGGAGTACCCCATAAAAACACTGAAATACAATTAGTCGACATCTTTACGACCTTATATCCTCATCATCACCATAGTCATGGAACTTGGAAGTCATCCAAAACTATTCGTTTATAATGTAATATAAGGGAACATAAATACATAGTAATACAATAGTAAGAAAGCTATAGCCAAATGGCTTATGTTTATTTCTTTATTTTCCTACACATAGGTTCTACCAATCTTCATTGACCCTTGTTCTAACACTTGATCAGCTACTTGCATGATCATAACCAAGCAAGGTCTCAATCACCGAATCAGAACTTGCAGAATTGATGACCCTGCAATTAGTCCTGATTTCACCTTCGGTTCCCTCCTTAACTTCAATGTTCCCCATCTTCACCATGGCTTCTGCAAACTTCACAGCCCATGCAGTCCCATTATTCACATTGTCATTAACCATTGTAGCCAAAGTATCATTGGTTGTGAGAGCATGGTCAGATGTCAAGAGCCCCAGATTGAGGGTCAACCCCACATAGTACCTGTTATCAAGAACATCGGGAGTAATTATATCCAGCGAGGCAGTTCTTGAATCATTGGCGGACACATTGAAAGGGCACCTCAACCTGAGGAGCTGACCATAGGCAGAGCTGATTGTTGGGTCTATTCCAGTGGTATTACTGGCATTGTAAAGCCTGTTACCAAAGGAGGAGCAGTGAGACACACCAATGGAATGAGCCCCAGAGAGGGTCACCATATCCTCAGCCGTCAGATTCTTGGCACTGAAGTTGTCCACAAGTTGGGTGGCGGTGAAGTTGAACCGCGGAAGGTTGTCGGTCGCCTCAGTCGCGTTGGAAATCAGCCCATCCCGCCGCCCTGACGGGACGTCGTATGATATGTTCCCGGAGAGGACCGCGCTGTCCCGTGCCGCAAAAGCAAGGATGTCTGCACATGATACAGTTTGTGGGCATTGAGCTTCAACGGCAGCCTTTGCAGCATCGATCACCTCAAAGCCCCGGAGGCTTGGGAAGTTTGCCGGGGAATCCTTCTCTGCAGTATTGTTAGCTGTCGAATCTATTAGCACAGATCCGTCACACCCCTGTATGCATATAAAAGCAAATTTATATGGTTAGTAGTATTCTTAGTGTGGTTGACTTTTTTTTTACACTTTATGGATCATTGTATTTGTCGAACTTGAGAAATTCATACTGAGTTCCAATGAATTTTTAAGTTGCTAAAAAGCAACATGCTCATTGGCACTTGAATTTTGTGTACTTAGATAGAGTAAGTCGTAGCCAATCATCTAATCATATACAGGATCTTAAGAAGATGGTTAAGGTCAAGTAAAAATTCGAACCCTAACAAAGCAGTCATGGAAATGCATGCGAATGAGGCCGGGGGCGATGCCGCTGTTATTGGCGAAGGCATCAGTGACCGCCTGCAGGACTAATTGTTCGGCGGATGGGCATGTGTCATTATAGAATCCGACGGTCAGGGCTGCGTCGCAGGCGGCCAAGGAGGCCACCAGCAGCATCAGGAGCATGGAGATGGTTGAAGAAGACATGTTGCTAATAAGCTGTCTCTTAGTTTTGGTAGTAGAATTGCATGGGAGGTTGGATATTTAAGCTAAGGGAGAAATTGAATATTTCTTATGCTTGACCTGCAGTAGTCGGCTTTTAGCGGCTGGTCGTTTTTTGTTCTAGACAAATTGACAAATACCCGGACAAATCGCAGAAGAAATGCCATCTATTCATTTAAAAAATGAGACTGGATCACGTATTGCAATCGTTTTTCCTTCACCATAGAGAGTGGGCCAATAATAGTCAGCCACATTATTCGGACTATTTTTGAATTTTTTTAAACTTAGAAATCACCTAAATTTTTAGATGATGTGGTGGATTATTATTGGTCCACTCATGGTGAAGGCATAACAATTGGAATTGGTGATTGAACTCTTTAAAAATATACGACATTTCCTTGTAATCTTTTTTTTTAAAGGGGAAACTTGAAATAAGGCCTTAAGTTTTTATCTTATTTAAAAAACTAACACAAGTTTCAAGTATTTTTAACTTAGTCCCTAAGTTTTTTAATAAATTTTTAATTAAAGACATCCGACCATTTAAATGTATTTTATGCTGGCTTTTTTCCTCAATCTTTTTAAAATACCTAAATTAGTCGTGATTTAAAGCCATGATATGGCTCCGACAGCGACTATATGCAGTCGGGGGGTCGCTTGGTTGTCTTTGATCACTGTGAGGATGCTAGTGAAGGGGAGTTTTATTTCAATGAAGGGTAATTTGAGTATTCTTAAGAAATTGAGGGAAATATTTGCTGAAAATAGCTTTAAATGGACGGATATTGTTCTCTAAAGTACTTAAAGGACAAATTTGAAAAGTTTTTAAACTTCTTTCCCTTTTTAAAATAAGAAAAAAAATCGAGGCCTTATTTGGTAATCCCCCTTTTTAAATTTTATTTAAAATAACCTTTTCATCAATGGACAACAAAAAAACTATTGAAATACTGAATAATAGATTAAAAAAAAACCCAATTTATATTGGCTATTTTTAATATAGTTTGGTCGTTTTTTTTTTTTTTTTTCCACTTGCAAGGGAAGTTCATATTAAGAAAAAAGCAAGAAAAAAATACAAAGAGCTGGAAGCTCCCAAGAAGAAGAAACACGGCACCTAGCACGTTTGGTCGTTAGATATTGAGTTTTTAGAAATGCGAATAATGTCTTTCTATTGAAGGGGCTAAAATTTATGGGGAGACATTAAGATGAGAAGCATATCAAATTGTGTCTCCTTTGTAGGAAATAATGATCCCCACATAGTTTTTTAAAAGTGGTCCACACTGATGGCTTGATGGGGCCTTCATCTAGATCAGAGGATTCTATTTAATTAATATATCTTTAACACACTGATTTAACCCAAAGGGGTTGGCCGAGTGGTCAAGACCACGGTTCCTCCCTTCAGGTTTTTGTATCGACCCTCATTTCCTCATTCTTTAGGAATCGAATGTTGAGTCCACTAGTGTTATCATCTTGGGGCCACATGAGTGTTTAATCGTCTTCCCTCTGAGGCCGGAGGGAATATGCACATGATGTGGTCCTCTTCTGTTATTATCTCCATGAATCACCACCTCTCCATCAGATGAGTGGTTGCGGGGATCACCAAATAGTGGGCTCCACCGGTATGGTACAGTGTCAGCTCACGCACCATGAGGCAATGGGCCCATATTTACTTTCTTAAAGTTATAAAGGAAGACAGATAGAGATTCATCGTGTACCTAACTGGAAAAGAGGAGAAGAGGTCCTGCCGATGACTTTCGGGAACATGAACCTCGTTATCAGTCGAGAATTTCATCCATATCTTTTGACAATCTCACCTTCAGTTCCCATCCTCCTTAATTGAGTATGAATCTTTCATATGAAGCAACTAAGAAACCTTTTCCAGAATTCAAATCACCCACAAGCATTGTCCAACCTTGTTATATAATTAATCAAAAAACATTTTACTCTAATTGAATTTTCTTGAAGAAAAAGTCTACGGGCACAAATCCAGGGTCTGTAGCGTGGCTGTTTCTTGAACCACAAGATTGATCACGTCTAAGGTTTGTTTTTGATGTAATCAATTTGATAATTACTGTAACTTGACCTTGGGATAATACCTTAAGTAACTCCGCTTCATTACTGTAAAAAAGAGTTGGAGCACTTGACCTTGGATATATAATATTTTCAGTAATTGGGAAGCTTGTTTGAGAAGCGGATGTGTTAAGAAGAGACCTTTAGTCACTTGGTTCCCCCTTCTCCTAATGTTCTTAAATTTAATGTAGATGGCGCGGCAAGAGAAAAACCAGGATCTGCATGTATAGGTGGCATCTTGAGAAACTACAAGGGAGATGTATTGTTTATGTTCTCAAAGTATGTTGGCATCAAGGATTCTAATGAAGCAAAAGTATTAGCTATATTGGAAACTCTAAGGATCTGTATTTCAAATAATTTTCATAGCGCAGTGCTGGAAAATGATTTCTTAAATGTGATTTCTTGGATGTCTTATTTGGAGAAGGGTCCATTGAAATTCCAATTTCTTTTCAATGAAATCAAGACTTGGTCCTCATCTTTGAATGTTGAGTTTCATATTGTGCTTCGGTCGGGGAATGGCATGGCGGATGCTTTGGCTAAGTTGGGGTTAGAAAGAGAAGTAGCTATACTTGCTCCTCTGTAATTTGTTGTTTGTTGTTTTTGTGTGGGTATTTAGCTCTAATACCTACGCAAGTTGTTCTCTGTCCATCTTCTTTGTTGTACATTTCTATTTAAGTCCTTAATATAATTTACCGTTACCGATAAAAAATTTTTTATTGTAACTTTCACTATATCGACACTTTTTTTTTTTTTATAATAAAACAAGGTGGGATAGTAATCGTAAATGGTTTAAATTTAAATGTGAGCTCCAACCATGGAGTTATAATGATGGGATCAAAGACGCCCAAAGTCTCACCATTAGATAAATCAGACTTCCCCATCCATATAAATTGGTATTCATTGACCTGATCCCCCCACAACCCCATTTATAGCAGTTATTTTATCTTGTCATAATACTACTCTTGAATGTAAAGTGTATTATGTATACACATACTAAATACTATTAGGCCTTTATTAATCCACTATCATATTAATTCAAAGCTTTAGTTACATTTAAAAAAGGGGTTTTGACATTTTAATGCCCTTTAAACACTCAATTCCCAATTTTATGACTAAATTCATAAAATGTCACTGGAGTTGTTTGACTCTAGTGAAACTTTTTTTTTTTTTTACTTTTTTTGCTCTCGATCCTATGATATTATGTGATCCAAATGTTATAAGTTGAAAATCTACGTGGATCCCATAACATGGGTTTTTAAAATCTCATGATATTATGGGATTCAGGGCCAAAAAGTGTTAAAAAAAAAAAAAAACAAAAGAAAAAGAAAGTGTACCTGAGTCAAACGACGCTGGTAACATTTAGAAACTTTTAGTTATGAAATTGGAGATTGAGTATTTAAAGGGCATTGAAATGTCAAATCCCCTGTAAAATATCTTGAAATAACCAAAAATAAATATTTCTGTCTACTGTTTTCTAATTTATAATCATTTTTCATTGGAGCCATAACCTTCAGTTTGTAACTAGTGTTTTGTAATTGCACTTATTCTTATTTACACCTACGTTGGCTCTTAACTCCGCCAATTTACAGCTCATCTAATGCCTGGACAAAAACAAGAGGAGTGTTGTGTTATGTCGGTGAATACTTTGTCATAATTAAAATATTGAATTTTGAGTTTGCTCCAAGTCGATGTCCCTCGAGAAAGGGACAAGCTCAAAGGAAGACAGGTGAAAGTGGTGAAGATGCATTGATTTGAAAAGGTCTCGAGGGACAAGCTAAAAGGAAGACAGGTGAAAGTGGTGAAGATGCATTGATTTGAAAAGGTTCAAACGGGAATTTGGTCTAAAATAAAGTGGAATAGCAAAAAAAATAGCATTAATGTAGATGACCCAATAGCATTAATGTAGATGTTACGGGACTCTGGTGATGGTGGGGATGATTCAAAATTATTAGCTGTTATTTTTGTAATTTTATGTTCTACTGTATCTATTCATCTATTCGTAATTTTTTTTTTTTTTTTTGCATGAAAATCTAAATAGTGTTTTTTTTTAAAGTTTGTTTTCTATAAAAGCAAGAAAAAGTGAATTAGAAAGCTAGCTAGGGTGTTTTTACTATTTTCTAGAGAAGATATGCAATCAAAAATTCTTTTCAAATGCTACCTAACCAAAGATATAAAACAAGACTATGCACAGGTCAGCGATTATTTTTTCACATGGTCCAGTACACATAGAAGAAATTAAAGATGTCTGTATACATTGCTTTTGAATAAAGGGAAAGAAGACCAATTTGCTCATATGTTTATGATCTGATTTCCTTAAACTACTTTGTCGTTCCTTCTTAAACCTATCTCCTCTAACTCACCCTAACTAACCCTAAACTAGTAGCTGTTTTATTATTATTATTAACCTAACTTTGGGTTTTTTAGAAAAGTCTAGATGCAAGAACCATATAGTTGGGCATTAATGCCAGGTGGGCGCGGGGCGGCTAGTTAGTACACTAGATATTAACTCTAGCCTACCTTATCTGTACTAGTGCATTTAAGAATGGGGTATAGATGGTGCACAGTCTTATCTTTACCAGGGCCCAATTTCAAAAAAGACCAAAAAAGAAAAAAGAAAAAAGGAAAGTGAATCTTGTTGTTACTGAAAAAACAAAGATAACTATTGTGCCATCAACTTGAATAAGTGCAACAAATCCCGCTCAAAATAGTTGGGAAAGAAGCTGAATTCAAATAATTGAAATAAGGTTTTGATAATGACAATAAAAATATCTATAAATAACCTCATAAGACCACAATAAAATTAATGAGCATGCATGACTCGGCCCAAGTCACAAGACTCGGTTGAGTTCGACTTGTCTGAGTATAGAGTACTTTAGACCCTCTATGGTGATTCTATTACTTATTTTACCAAGCTAGAATGTCAATGTTTCCTTTAATTTTTCTCCGTCAAAAGTAGGCAAGTTGATGGATTAAGAAAAATCAAATGATGGCCCTCTCAAAGTAAATTCTCTGGTTCTGCCACTAATCCCATCTGTGATCTTATACGAAATTGATATAGTTTAGTCAAACATGTTCATCATCACACATTGACATGAGATTTGGGTATCACACGAAAAACCCAACAAGACACGTACACAATGTCAAAAAGCTTTACTTTCATGTTTTTTTCTGGTTCACATGCATCAACTACTCATTTTTTTTTTTTTTGTTCCTTTTTTCACTCCCTTTCTTCCTTGCCAAGCCTGAAAGTCCTCTCAGCGATGATGATCAAAGCTACCACACTCCGGAGCTGTCGAAAGGAAAGTAGAAGAAGAAAGTCGTTGCGGAAACATCAGCAAGGAATTAAGGCACTGTTGCTGTGCTGTTGCTATTTACTTGTAGGAACAGGTGCTGTGATAAATCCTTCTTTTGAGTCATATTGACCACCGACTTGGCCTTGTGTTTGCGTGTGGAATTGGGAGGCAATGCTTCTGGAATCCACAAGACTATAGCCCGTGCAATCCACGCACCCATGATAAAAAAAAAAAAAACAGCCATATACTACGGACCCCGGATTTGTGCCCGGGATCGGGCACAAAAGCCCGGGTCTGTAGATTTTTTGAAAAAAAAACTAACAATGAAGCAATGAAAAATACCCTAAAAATTAAAACATGAGCTTTGAAATAGAGTATGAATTTGAGGACATTGATTAATGGATGACAAATAAGTAAAATATATTCTTTACATTCTGCGGGATTAACACTTGGAAGTCATGATTTTAAGGTATTAGTATATACAGTGACGAGTAATCTCTAATTAATATCTATCAATCACATTATATGAGTAATTAAGTCCTCATAAAAAGACATATAGCACCATGTTTGAATATTATTTATATGTATAAAGACATCAGGTGAGTTTGCGGGAGAGCGACATGTAGCGTATCTTCAATTTCTTTGATTTTTCAAAGACGCCATGTGGGCATCCCAAAAAAATGACACGTGGCATCACAAATAAAAGTCCTAAAATTTTTCAAACTCCCCTAAAATTCCTCCCATTCAATTTTAAACTTTCCTTTAATCATATCTAAATGTAATTTTTTAATAAACAAGCTTCTCCAACTCTCCTAAAATTCCTCCCATTCAATTTTAAACTTTCATTTAATCATATCTAAATGTGATTTTGAATAATCATCTCTCTTCCTCAACACAATCTAATTTCCTCTAAAATCTCTCATTCTACACAAACATTTCTTTTAATCAATACTCACCTAAAATCTCTCCATCTCTCCACACGGTTTGCATCCCTCTACACACCTTCCTTTTATCCATCCAATTTTTCACTAAAATCTCTCCTCCTACACAAATATTTGTTTTAATCAATACTCACCTAAAATCTCTCCATCTCTCCACATGGTTTGCATCCCTCTACACACCTTCTTTTTATCCATCCAATTTTACACTAAAATCTCTCCTCCTATACAAACATTTCTTTTAATTAATACTCACCTAAAATCTCTCCATACGGTTTGCATCCCTCTACACACCTTCCTTTTATCCATCCAATTTTAAAGTTTATCCCCTAAAATCTCTATCCCTTAATTTCGTCATTACTATCACTCTTACCAATTAAATAGCCTCTTTCCTCTTTAACATAAGATAGCTCTTAAAAATCTCCCTACTCCCCGTCTCTCTCTCTCTCTCCCTCTTTTTAACTTTTTTCCATCACCATTCTTTGTATTTTTATCCTCACCTTTTTCTATCTAGGTCAACATTTAACCATTCTTTGTATTACATAATCTCTCATTCTTTGTATATATTTATTTATTTTTGTTTTGTTTCGCCTCATTAACTAGATTTTTTTTTTTACCAGGTTTGAAAACTCTACTTCCAATGATAAAGGTGGTGACTGCTGAAGCACTGTTGCTGGAGCCCTTTAACTTTTTATTATTATCAAGACATCCCGTTGTATTATCAGTTTAAACCATGTACTACTTCTTAATCTAACAATCAACATTTCTAAGTATATGGAAACTAATGATTCTATGAGTCTATATATAGATATCCGTTCAAGAGTTTCCAGTTGCTAAGAATACTTTTAGGGGTAAGGGGATAAAATTTCTTTTTCTTTGTTCTCTTTGGTTCCTAAAACTAACTTTTACTTTAAGAAAAATTTCAGGACTTCAAAGTTGACACTGCTGGGATCATGGGTCAGATCATGCATAGATGGAGAAGTATGAAATAATTCCTAGCTAATAGGAAGTTGTCGATCATAAGCATTTATCTGACATAGATGGAGAAGTATGAAATAATTCAAAGCTAATAGGAAGTTGTCGATCATAAGCATTTATGGATAAATAGCAACAAAGGCCTGGGTATATAAAAAAATTATTTATTTTTAAATACAATAGAAGGCAATGGATTTTTGTTTTTTCAATGAATAGACACTTTGCAATATGATTGAATATGGTATTCAATCTAAAACAGTGGTAATTATAGCTTATACAATAAAACAGTGGTCAAGGCTTGAGAAAATTATGCCCGTGCCACTTACATTTAAACTATAGATTATATGGTATGAGCCTATGTGGCTAATCTCTAGAAGGAAATCTTCCTGAATCTCCATCCATTTCCACATAATATATATTCATTTCCTAATCTCTCTCAATTTCTTGTGAGCTCCACCTATAACATTACGCACTTTCCACACTCGCTTCATAAATTAAAGGCTCGCATTCGGCGCAGGCCCTGAAGCACAAGTATAATATAAGAAGAAAGAAACATACAGTTTATTAAACGTGTTTATACATACCTATTCTTCGTAGAAATGAAGCAAGAGATACATTCCCATCATATTTATTCGACCAGATGAATCCAGAGCTACGTATATACCTATTCTTCAATGAGGTTAGATTTGGATACTTTTCTTTAAAAAAAATGGTACATGTAGAAATTAGAGTAGAAGAGGCTAAGTGGGGATAGGATTTGATGAAATCTCTGTAAGGATAAATATTAGAAAGACTTGAATTTAAGTTTCTTATTTATAAGATAACAATCCTTTTCATGCTAACTCTCCTTGATCTTAGCCAAAAGGCTTAGAAAGGTAGAGTACCCTTAGGTGAAAAAGTATACTTTTGACGTGACTCTTATCTGAAAAATGAAGACTTTACTTGGCTTTTACTAAACTAGTAACAAATGGAATCATGTGTAACAAATGAAACTTCATCATGATGGCCACAAAGAAATGATCTAGACTGTTCAAGTTAAGTGTCAGCCAACTCGTATTATCAAATTTTATTTCAAATTAATTAAAAAAGAATGGGCCCCATTGTGATCAATTGGAATCCACATCTAAAAATCAAACCACTTAAGATACTGGGTGAATCATGATAAAATATGCACATGCAAAAAGGCAATAAGGGTATTTTTGGCCAAACTCATATACACATGATTCCCCTCTCATCAGTAAACCTCTTGTCATTGGTGGATTTATGTGGGGCCGAAACAATTAGGGTGTAATTACGCAATGCAAACGCCATGCCCATGTGTGTCATCTTGTTATACCTAGGAAGCGCATCCGTTGTGCGGGCCCCTCAATGGGTGATCAGGATGACAATGAACGCTAGCAACTAAAGCAACACGCGAAAGTAACAGAGACTATGAAGATAGAGTGCAATTGTTCCAAACAGAGACAGATATTGGACATGAGTACTCAACTTTTTGGAATGCTGACACAGTGTCCTGAAAAGTCCCCAAAAACCAAAACAATTGTCTTGAAAAGTTCCAAAAGAACTAAAGAATTGGTGAGAGATAGTGAGATCAATAGAGATAGTGAGATCTATGCCCAATTATTCAAATGGGTAGTGACAGTGAGGATTACATCATGCTCCTAGTTAGGGAAATATTCAAGTTCACATGGTGAGGGATATTTTTTTTTGGAAAATTTCAAGTATAAAATGATATATTTTTAAAAAGTACCAAAGCTCTATTATACTTGAAACTTTCCAAAAATGGTTATCCCTCACCACACATGGTGAGGGATAGATTCACTTGAATACCCCATATATATATATATATATATTGTTATCGGAGGGCTCCCAACACTTTGGGCTGGATTAATCCCTCCGGTCCTAGAGGCAAGCCGGGTAAATTCCCTTGTAGCCCTAGGGTTGTGCAGTTTCGGACCTACAATCTTTGGGTGCAAACCGTAGTCCTAAACCAACTAAGCTACCCCTTATGGTTGCTCTTGGTTATTTATGGTTGTTGATAAGCTGGAATTGGACCAGACTTACCCATTGTATGCCCAACTCTCCTTATGATTGTAGAGTCTGGCTCGTTGGATATAAATGCATGTTTAGGCCCTGCCTAAACAGAGTTGAACCTAGACCCAATCTGGGCCAGATTTAAGCCCATTGACAAACTCAAATCTAGGCCTAGATACATGTTTAGTCCTCAATATTGA
This sequence comes from Camphora micrantha, assembly GCA_003546025.1. NCBI lineage: Eukaryota > Viridiplantae > Streptophyta > Magnoliopsida > Laurales > Lauraceae > Camphora > Camphora micrantha. The sequence goes on along the minus strand of QPKB01000010.1, from coordinate 41,965,572 downwards.
TTGATGTTCTCATATGGATCTTCAACCAATATCAATACTCCTTCATTTGATAAAATCAACTTTTAGTGGGCAAACAGACTCTGATAAATATTGCATCTGATCACGCTGCACAAATAGGTTCTCTATGCTTTCAGGTGGGGCCCACAGACTAGCACTAGGGCAGGCATATAGAATCCTGAAAATTAATTTATAGAGTGGATCAGGTCCGTCCATCTCCTATTAGAAAATCACAGCCCTTGAAATCTTGCTTCTGGAGTTCATAGAACAACAGCGATTGTCAGGTTCATCAACATCGTCTTCATATTTTGGCCATCTATGGTGGGACCCGCCATCTTTTCATCCTGCTTACCAAGTATAGACTCCCACCATATTATCCTATCCATTGATTTAATAACATTAAAGTTTAATGGCATCTTAATCATAGATTTTCTTGAAATTCAGCAAGTGTAAAATTGTGTTCATGCCAGATCAAGGGATAAAAAGATTACCAAACAAGGGTGTTCATGGTACGGGCCGAGCCCAATTGAGGAAATCGACCTAACGTAATAAACACAAGCCCATATCAGACCTAAGCCTAACACAGGCCGTAAAAGTCAAGCCTGAACCCTCCCTTATCTGCTTTTTAGTAATTCTTTGCACAAATTTATATCTAAATTACAGGCAGGCCGAACTGAGCTAGGCTTTGAGCTTCGTATCCCTTGATTCAAACTCAGCCCAAATATAGAACAGCCTAGATTTTGCATCCAAGCCCGGCCCATGAGCACCCCTATCCATCGATGAAAGTTGGGCCCAAGTAGGCCCCACAAAGGGGGATTGCACTTGCAATGCTAGTAGGAGAGCATTACCCACAACTACATCAGACCCCTGTTTGGATTCTTCCAAGTATGAGCAGAGTGGAGATTTCAAAAACCCCAACACTACTAACACAAGGCACTCCAACAGAAAAAAGTTTCCATCTTTCTGTCGGATAGAAGGTGTGCGTACAAATCCATGGCATCCCAATAGAGCTGACAGAGCGGCCATTACGTCGAGAGATCTCAGCGCTCTGCTTTCTTCCTCTTACTCATCCTTTCATACTACTGATGGGATATTTTACTCTAAAATTCCAAGTTTCAGTATCTTATTATTTGATCTGACTTGTGTTTTCTTTTTCAGCAAAAGTGAATATGTACGATGTTTGTGTTTTGCTCAAGAAGACATCCTTTATGTTGCCATTAACCAAGGTTATTTATATCTTGTTTAAAGTGTCAGCTGGGAATGTAAAATGGTATGAACTTGTGCGGTCTGATGAAAAGGTGCCCGCTATTTGTATGGTTTTGTTATCCGCAAATTCATCTAATTTGCATGAGGATTTGGATGACTGGATAGCTACTGGAGATGGCAAAGGAAACACAATGGTTGTTGGAATCATAAAGAGTGATTGTAATCCTGACTGCGGAAAAGGAGAGACAACTTTTAGGAACTTATTGGTGCAAGTCATTGGGATGTCGGTAATGGCCGTTCTATATTCTTCTTAGTTGTTATTCATAATGGAGTTATGAACTCCACATCAGTTGCTCTTGTTTTCATCATGGAGTTTCGTTTTCACTACTGATCCTCGAGGGAAAATAAAATTATGGAGATTAGATTTTGCCTTTGCTGATGGTACATGCATGGATTGCAAGGCGTCATTACTTACAGAATTCACTTCATCTTTTGGAATGCGAATTATGTTTGTCAATGCTTTGTTTGAGGAAGAGGTAACTCTTGTTTTATTCCTTCATAATTCTGATTTAGTTTACTTGATCTCATTTTCACATGACATATATGTTTTTAAGTTTGGCTTGAGGATGTAGGCTTTAAGATGGAATTATTTATAGGATCATCCAGTTTGATGATTGATCAGTAGGAGCTGATTCATAAAACCTGGGGCCGAACTAGAGAGTAGTAAAATTTGAACTAAATCAGCCAAAAACCATTTTGTAATTCATGCTGATTTTTTCCCAATCTTGGATTGGCTGAGTTACACCAACTTGTTGGTCTGGTTCAGTCCTAACACCACTTTCAGCTTCAACCACATTTGATAGAAGCTTAGGATTCATCCCCTACGCGTTTGGGGTGTTTGAATTAATCACCAGAACCATAGATAAAGCAAGGTTTGAAACAAAATTATTTCTGTTGTATCTCATATGGTCTAACATTACAATATTTAGAGACTTTTTTGATTTTTTGCTACATGATATGATTGATAATCCTATTTACTTTAAAATTTGGCTACTTCCCGTTGAGCAGTAAACAACAAAGGGACTATTGACTCCTAATGTGTGTGAGACTCGGACCATTGGTCCTTAGTGTATTTTTTGTTTTTAGTTTTGGGGGTTGTTTCCCATTTTTTTGGGGGGCTTAGAGCAACTCCAACAGATGGGTTATTTATCCACATCAGCTTCCAACAATGATAAATGGCATCATGGGAAGCCTCCAACAGAACTTCTTTTTCCACCTGTCATTTGACATTGGGGTTGGTATGCCAAATTTGACATACCAAAAAGGCATACTTCAAATAATTTCTGAGCATTAAAATAATAATAATGACCATTGGATTTGGATTTGAAGTAAGCAGTAGCTGATGGATTTGAAGTAAAATATAATAAAGCAAATGAGGGTTAAATAAAATAATAATAAAATAATAATTTGACATCTCTCTTGGAGTTGCCCGAGAGAGATGCCAAGTTTACATACATATTTTTTTTTGCCACATAAGCTTCTATTTTGAAAAAGACATTTTCATCTTTGAAGTGTCTCTTGGAGATGCTCTTAGCTCTTGTCCTTTTTCAGCCTTGCTTGCTCTCCATTTTGGTGGTTTTTTTTTTATACAGTATACCCGTCTTATACTGTACAGTTTCTTTGAGCAATGAATTTCGGTCGCCATTAAAAAAAAAAAATGTGTGAGACTCTTGACTTAAAAATTTTATTTCTTAAGCACACTTTCTTAATTCATCTAGGACTCCTTATATAACCAATAGCATCACTTTCTTATCAAGTTCGGTCTCTTGAACAGAAAAAAAAAAAAAAAAAATTGAAAGGAATGACCAAATAAAATTTATATGGCCAGGGTTCTAGTGCAAAAGCACGTAAGATTCCATAATTTTTTGGTGTCTGGCACATGTGGGATCCTATTGATCCTTCATGGATCGCTGTCTTGGTTCTTCTCAAGATTCTGTGTCTGCATAATTGATGACCTCCTCTATAATGATAATTGTTAGTTTTGGGTTTTCTTTTGAGTAGGATTTAGTACTTATTAACCCTTCTGTTTGCATTAAAGATTTATGCTTTGGTCTGATCTCTGATGAGGTAGAATTCTTTAGTCAATTTTCCCACCGTCAACAAGAGATCTGTGTTTGAAAATCTCACTTATTGCATCTCATATGCTGTTTTTAATTGATGATTCAATGTATTTTTTGTAGGTGTTGGCATGCGGCGATCAACGTGCACTACAACAAATGGGATTTTTAGCGACGAAAATATTTGCGACACAATCCAAAGTGTCGCAAAAAATCAACTCCGCAGAAGTTGAGGAGGATCCCCTAAAAATTCTATCATTTCTTTCATTCCAAATGGACCATAAAATAGCAAATAGAGTTATCCTCCAAAGAATACGACCACAACCAACAAAACAACCTCCCAACCAAGACTCTGCCACATTAGCAATCTTCTCAGGATAACACCAATCAACACCGCACCTACCAATAAAATAGCCCCAAACACTGGATGTAAACTCACAATGAAGAAGAAGATGGTTCACCGACTCCAACTTCTTATGACACATCACACAAGTGTCATTGATGGTGGGTGATGTCAGTCATCTTCTCCTCAAGTTATCTGCCGTTGAGATCTTAGCTGCTATTGCTAACCAACAAAAAGCCTCCACTCGGGAAGGAACCAAACGCGTCCAAACAAGGGAAGAAGGAGCTCTAGGGTGATGGTTCCCCTCCAAAGCCGAGTAGAATGCTTTCACGGAGAATCCTCCTGATATGGATGGCTTCTAAATCCTAAAATCCTTAAAAACCCTGCACAAAAAAACATTAGAGAGAAGACTCAACAACTCCCCATACTGGACATCCTCTGACAAATGAAGACTTCTTCTAAAGGTCACATCTCACAAAGTACAACCATCATTCACCTCATAACACTCACTGACAACAGACTCCTTATTGGACACTAATCTAAAGACCCTAGAAAACAATTCATATAAGGGACCCACCCCAACCCAATCAGCCAACCAAAACCTAAGAGCCCTCCCATCCCTCACCACAAAACCCACTCCTTTGGACAACACTTCCCCACTAACAGAAGACAAATCCACAATTGAAGCAATTGCACCCCACAAACTCGATCTACGAGATCCATGACCCGGATTATGCCACCACCTCGAATTGTCCACCCCATATTTGTCATCAATAACCTTCCTCCAAAGAGCCTCCCTCTTATCTCCAAACCTCCACCACCACTTCACTAATAAAGCCGCATTTTTATACTCCAAATTACCAAGGCCTAAGCCCCAACACGACTTTGGTTTAATCACCTCACTCCACTTAATTAAATGCAGATTTTTTTATTACTCTTACCCTCCCAAAGAAAGTTCCTGCGAATACGGTATAGTTTTTCTACCACCGCCTTTGACATCTTGAAAAGCGACATATAGTACACCGGGATGTTTGACAAGCAAGCTTTTATCAAAGTGATCCTTACGCCCAAAGATAAATATTGTCACTTCCAAGAAGACAACTTCATCTCAAATTTGTGAATGACCGGATCCCACAAAGACTTAGATCTTGACTTCACCCCTATCGGAAGGCCCAATTTTCAAGATGTGCTCCATGTTTTACCTGATAAACACATTTCGTTTCTTAACTCAATTACTCAAGATTCTGAGACAGACTTAGTGCTCATTGAAAATGGCTATCTGAAATCAACTTGTGCAAAATGTTGCAGGTATACTCCTGATGTTGACAGTAGGTCGGTATCCAGGTTGCTTGGGGAGCATGTTGGGGGATTATCTGTGAGGTATGCTTCATATCAAAGATACACACAGCTACAGTAGGCCAAACCTACATTCCTTGCCAAAGGCTTGGATGTGATGTTGGCCAGTTAACAGAGATGATCCCTTCTTACTTATTTCTGTTGGTGCAAAGACGGTTTTGACTTCTTGGCTTCTTTGGAACAAAAGTCAGAAGGAAGAAGAAGATGTTGGTGGGCTGCTTACAAAAGCTGAGAATTTATGTAGTCATCTATCAGAAGAATGCACCGCAGTTTCTTTCCAGTGGCTCTCCACTCACATGCCACCTAAGTTTGCCAGTACACGTGAAGGTGTAGAAAATATGGAGCAAAATAATGAACAATAAAAATATTGCATAACATATTGCATGTGTTAGTATATGTCTGATATGGATGGATATATAGATATTTATATATGGAAAACCCTCTCAAGAGACATCTTTTAGGCTTATACAAGAGAGAGAACTTTTTTACAGTCACAATGGAAGGGACCCTCCATGATGAATCCAACTCCTCACAATCATCAACCGCCCACATTTTAGCACTCCCCATAATTTAGTCCTGATCCAAATTATAAGACGACATTTGAATTGAATTTCTTAAATAATTTTAGCTAAAAACCATTAAGCTCTAAATTAAGCCCATAAATTAATGATTGTGATGACCTGAATGAGATGATTTATGTATAAATCATATCCACAATGATAACTTTTCATCATACTATGCTCCTATAATTTTAGTTGACCTATATAGATCATAAGGCTTCAGATTAGGACCTTTAATTTGGGTCTAAGTTGGGCCGAGGGTACAAGATCTGTTTTCAATGAACTCGGACCGTGGATGGCGGTTATATTCAATTCACATGATATCCTAATTGGTAAAGACCCACTGCTAAGCAGTTCATGTTGCAGATTGAATGGGTATATTACTTTCATTGACTTCTAGTCAATAAAAGATTCTCTTTCATAGAGGTGCCTATTAAATGTAAGGTTTGGGGCCCATGTTTTTGTAACTTGGCACTAACAGACAGAACATAAAATCATAGAATAGTATCACAGACTAAACTATATATATATATATATATATATATATATATTATTTCACCAACTTCACTGTACAATATTATTGTGCTTTTAATTTTTAATCAAGTGACAGGAACTTGTTGGTTATGATATAAAAAATGTAAATTGGCCAGCATTAGAAAAATATAATCCCAGTAAGTTAACAGTGAATGCTCCTTTGTCACTTTTGAAAGATTTATAATAATTAAGTGCTCTCTCTGTGTCTTCATAAATAATTGATTCCAGAACGACGAAAGTATATGCTCTGATTTAAATAGTTATTGAATCCATACCAGTTTTGGGAAAAGGAAAGGGTAAGACATTTTTTTCTATGGGAGGGTTTTTTTATCATCTTGGTGTGAGCATTTTTTCACAAAGAAAAGCATAAAAAGAAGTGCAATTTTCTACTAATTCAAAAAAAGTATTTTGATGAAGGAATACGAAAAATGAACTTTCTTTTTTTTTTTTTTTTTTTTTTTGTTTTTCTGGATGAAAAAGTGCTTCTACCTGTGGATGTAGGTTCCTCTCCCAAGTGCGCTTGGCTGGGTGCAAAAAGAAAAAAGAAAAAAAGGGCAAAGGAAAAAGAAAGCCTTAGAATTCTTAGAAATTCAATAACACGAAACAAACAGGTACTAAAGCATGTGCTAACTATTCATCCATTGTCATGGCCATGCAAGAAGTGACAAATGCATACACTACTATATCATTTGAAGTTGTCCATGTGAGTTCTATCTTCATAGATTCACAATATTAATTTCAAGATTGGCATAGTCGATGAATTATTTATAAAAATAACATTAAAATATTGACTAAAAATTATATTTATTTGACAATTCTAATATTCTAATTTACAACTTCAAAACGATAACAAATAAAATAGTGGTGTTTAGTTATGATCAGTACTCTCATACCGAAAGCACTCATTTACAAAGTAATGCACCTAAATACAAATAAAACAGAATTTATAGTTGATTGAACTTAAAACACAAGTAACAAAACTAATTCTAGTGTTAAAAATATGCATAATATCTGTTCTGTTGAAAATGACATCTCACAGTAGGTACAAGTATGATATGCTCAGAAATTGAGACAATTAATTATTTTTTTTTTTTTGTTTTTCTTTTAAATAGATTCTAGCATTTTCCTGTCTTTTTTTTTTTTTTTCTAAAATCATATTGCCAATTTCTATCATCGGCCGGTAGGGCCGATACATTTATATTTTTCCAAAAATTTGACAGGAGCCAATGCTTATATTTAAAACCATCTTAGGGCTGTTCATCGGCCAGAACAGCTCGATCTTGCTGGAGTCCTAATAATTTTTTTATTTTTTATTTTATTTTATTTATTTATTTTGCTTCAAGGTAAATTGTATTAAAAGCAAATGAAAATATAATCCAAGAGAATTAGCCCTCAGTCCCCAAAACAAACAAAGCATTTTAGGACTCAACAGGAAAAAGCCCAATATAGGGGATACAATGAAAAGAAAAGGAGGAATATAAGAAAGCTTTCAGGTAAAAGGGACCTAATACATAAGGATAAACCAAAAAACAGCAAACCTCAACCTGCCTTCAGCTTCTACTTATGCTGACTTAGAGGCAAAGGAAATCGAGGAAATCCGTAACTCGTGAACAGAGACATCGAGTCCTAATAATTGACCATCATTAAATCATCATTCAAATCCTTTATCTAATCTTGATTTATCTTTAATGATTGTAATATACTCTAATTGATTCGGATATATTTTATTAATCTATCCACCGGCATGATAATAGAAGGCCATAGGAGAAGAAAAAAAGAGGTCAATTTGGTCACTTAAGAAATATAACTACCCTTTCAATCGCTTTCACAACAGTGGCCGACTTCACTAATGCTCTTCATTTTATATCTTATCATATTTCTTCTTGTTAAAGGTTTTAGAAATTTTGCCACTGTGGTTTGGTTTACTTGAGACATTTTTCCATTACATATCTAGCTAGTATCCATGTCTGCTGAATTTGAATAAATAAAGAACAACTCTGATTATGTTATATCTTCTACTAGACTTGGATATGGGGTACTATTCCATAATTTTGGCACATTAATGCACCTCCCTAACCCACACATAGACTTTCACAACTCATCTGAAAGAAAAACTATGTTCTGGGTGACAATTTACCGTTTGAAAGTATAACTGGTTCAACATTGGTATAGCATGATGTGTCCTCTGAAATTGCTTGCACCACTCCATTGAAATGCTGCTTTGACAAATTTATCAAAAAAGTTTGACCCACTAATTAAACAGGCAAGTAACCATCTCCTCTAATTATGAAAAATGTTATTTCTGATCATTTTATCAGTCATGCATGTTTATCAGTCGCTTTATATATATATATATATATATAAATATATATATATAGGGGGACATTCATGTGTATCTATCCCTCACCATAGGGTGAGGGCATTTTTTCTTTTTGCACATGAAGACAAGGAAGTATACCTCACCCTATGTACTTGAAAATTCACTTTTGTACTTAAAAATTTTTATTTATGGAAGTGTCCCTCACCCTATGGTGAGGGATAGATGCACATGAATATTCTCCATATATATATATAAATGTATTATTAAAATGAACCTTTTTCTTCTTTTTTTTTATGGGTAAAGGAACCTTTTTTTTTTTTTTTTTATAAAATGATTTCCAATAACAGTGATCATGGGAAAAAAGCAACCTTTTTCATAACACATAGGAACAACTATAGAATTGTAAACAGATTACATTGGAGATGCATGCTTCATCAATATGAAATTCTTCCTCAAACTCCCAAACGTGTCCTTCAAGAAAACCATTACATGAGGCATTGAGTACCCCCCATAAAAACACTGAAAGACAATTAGTCGACATTTTTATGACCTTATATTCTCAACATCACCATAGTCATGGGACTTGGAAGTCATCCAAAACTATTATTTTATAATATAAGGGGACATACATACTTAGTAATACGAAAGTAATAAAACTACAGCCAAATGGCTTACATTTATTTCTTTATATTCCTACTCATAGGTTCTACCAATCTTCATTGGCCCTTGTTCTAACACTTGATCAGCTACTTGCATGATCATAACCAAGCAAGGTCTCAATCACAGAATCAGAACTTGCAGAATTGATGACCCTGCAATTAGTCCTGATCTCACCTTGGGTGCCCTCCTTAACTTCAATGTTCCCCATCTTCACCATGGCTAGTGCAAACTTCACAGCCCATGCAGTCCCATTATTCACATTGTTATTAACCATTGTAGCCAAAGTAGAATTGGTTGTGAGAGCATGGTCAGATGTCAAGAGCCCCAGATTGAGGGTCAACCCCACATAGTACCTGTTATCAAGAACATCGGGAGTAATTATATCCAGCGAGGCAGTTCTTGAATCATTGGCGGTCACATTGGAAGGGCACCTCAACCTGAGGAGCTGACCATAGGCAGAGCTGATTGTTGGGTCTATTCCAGTGGTATTACTGGCATTGTAAAGCCTGTTAACAAAGGAGGAGCAGTGAGACACACCAATGGAATGAGCCCCAGAGAGGGTCACCATGTCCTCAGCCGTCAGATTCTTGGCACTGAAGTTGTCCACAAGTTGGGTGGCGTTGAAGTTGAACCCCGGGAGGGTGATGGTTGCCTCAGTCGCGTTGGAAATCCGCCCATCCCGCCGCCCTGACGGGACTTGGTATGATATGTTGCCGGAGAGGACCGCGCTGTCCCGTGCAGCAAACGCAAGGATGTCTGCACATGATACAGTTTGTGGGCATTGAGCTTCAACGGCAGCCTTTGCAGCATCGATCACCTCAAAGCCCCGGAGGCTTGGGTTGTTTGCTGGGGAATCTTTCTCTGCGGTATTGTTAGCTGTCGAATCTATTAGCACAGATCCGTCACACCCCTGTTTGCATATAAAAGCAAATTTATGTTGTTAGTAGTATTCTTAGTGTGGTTGATTTTTATTTTTTTTTTACTTTATGGATCATTGTATTTGTCGAACTTGAGAAATTCATCCCGAGTTCCAATGAATTATTAAGTTGCTAAAAACCAACATGCACACTGGCATTTGAATTTTGTGTACTTAGATAGATTAAGTCGTAGCCAATCATCTAATCATATACAGGATCTTAAGAAGATGGTTAAGGTCAAGTAAAAATTCGTACCCTAACAAAGCAGTCATGGAAATGCATGCGAATGAGGCCAGGGGCGATGCCACTGTTATTGGCGAAGGCATTAGTGACCGCCTGCCGGACTAATTGTTCGGCGGATGGGCATGTTTGATTGTAGAATCCAACGGTCAGGGCCGCGTCGCAGGCGGCCAAGGAGGCCACCAGCAGCATCAGGAGCATGGAGTTGGTTGAAGTAGACATGGAGCTAGCTCAAAGAAAACAACACACCCAGAAGAGTTGTTGCTAAGAAGCTGTCTCTTAGTTTTGGCAGTAGAATTGCGTGGGAGGTTTGATATTTAAGCTAGGGGAGAGGTTGAATATTTCTTATGCTTGACCTACATTAGTCGCCTTTAGTGGCTGGTCGTTCTTTTTCTAGATATATTGATGGATACCAGGACAAATCGGAGAAGAAATGCCATCTGTTCATTTAAAAATAAAAATAGATGACATTGCCACACCTTGTACTCCTTTTTTTTTTGGGGGGGAAATTTAAAAAAAGAACACAAGTTTTAAATATTTTTAACTCAGTCCCTAAGTCTTTCAGTAAATTTTCAATTAAGGACATACGACCATTTAAGGGTATTTTATGCCTACTTTTTCTCTCATTCTTTTTAAAATACACAAATTACCCGTCATTTAAAGTCATGACAGCGACTATATGCAGCCTATCACTAGGGGGTCGCTTGGTTGTCTTTGATCACCGTGAGGATGTTGGTGATGGGGAGATTTATTTCAATGAAGAGTAATTTGAATATTCTTAACAAATTGAGGGAAAATTTGTAGAAAAATAGTTTTAAATGGACGGATGTTCTCTAAAAGGCTTAAGTACTAATTTGAAAAGTTTTTAAACTTATTTCCTTTTTCAAAATAAGACAAAAAATTGAGGCCTTATTTGGTAATCCCCCGTTTTAAATTTTATTTAAAATAATCCTTTCATCAATGGACAACAAAAAACTATTGAAATACTTAATGCTGGATTAAAAAAAACCCCAATTAATAATGGCTATCTTTAATATAGTTTGGGCACGTTTGGTCGTCTTTTTTTTTTTTTTTTTTTTTTTTGTTTTTTTGCTTGTAAGGTAAGTGTATATTAAGAAAAAAGAATACAAAGAGCTGGAAGCTCCCAAGAAGAAGAAACAGGGCACCTAGCACGTTGGGTCGTTAGATATTGAGTTTTTAGAAATTCTAATCATTGTCTTTCTATTGAAGGGACTAAAATTTATGGGGAGAGATTAAGATGAGAAGTATATCAAATTGTGTCTCCTTTGTATAAAATAATGATCCCCACACAGATTTTAAAAGTGGTCCACGCTGATGGCTTGATGGGGCCTTTATCTAGATTAGAGGATTCTACTTAACTAATTTATTTTTAACACACTAATTTAATTCTGAAATTGGCTGAATGGTCAGGACCACCATTCCTCTTTCGAGGTTTTGGCAACAACCTTTATTTCTCCTTTTTCATGAATCAAAGGTTGATTCCATTCATGTTAACACTTTGAGGACGGTGGCGTGTTCACCTGTCTGTTGTCTGGGCTATCAGAATTAATGCAGCAAAAGCATTGGGAAGCCTCTTCTACAAAAGAAAAGGAAAAAGCAAAAAAACTGATACGCACATGATGTGGTCTTCTTCTGTTATTATCTCCATGAATCACCACCTCTCAATCAGACAGTGGTTGCGGGATCACCAAACAGTAGGCTCCACCGGTATGGTACAGTGTCATCTCACGCACCATGTGGCAATGGGACCATATTTACTTTCTTAAAGTTATACAATGGTACAGTGTCAGCTCCTTTACTTTCTTAAAAGAAGATAGAGAGAGATTCATCGTGTACTTAAATGGAAAAGATGAGAAGAGGTCAGCCGATGACTCTCGGGAACATGAACCTCGTTATCGATGAAGAATTTCATCCATGTCTTTTGACAATTTCACCTTCCCATCCTCCTTAATTGAGTATGAATCTTTCATACGAAGGAACTAAGAATCCCTATTCAGAATTCAAAGCATTGTCCAACCTTGTTATATAATTAATCAAGGAACATTTTACTCTAATTGAATTTTCTTGAACCACAAGATTGATCACGTCTCAGATTTGTTTCTGATGTAATCAATTTGATAATTACTGGAACTTGACCTTGGATAATATCTTAAGTAATTCCACTTTATTACTGTAAAAAGGAGTTGGAGCACTTAACCTTGGTTTATATCTAAGTAATTGGGAAGCTTGTTTGGAAAGCGGATGTGTTAAGAAAAGACCTTCAGTCACTTGGTCTCCTTCTTCTCCTAATGTTCTTAAATTTAATGTAGATGGCGCAGTAATAGGAAAAGTAGGATCTGATATAGATGACATTTTGAGGAACTACAAGGGAGAGATATTGTTTATGTTCTCTAAGTATGTTGGCATCAAGAATTCTAATGAAGCAGAAGTATTAGCTATATTAGAAGCTCTAAAGATTTGTGTCTCAAATAATTTTCATAACATAGTGGTGAAAAGCAATTCCTTAAATGTGATTTCATGGATGTCTTGTTTGGAGAAAGGGTCTATAGAAATTTCAATTTCTTTTCAATGAAATCAAGACTTAGTACTCCTCATCTTTGAATATTGAGATTCATCATGTGCTTCGGTCTGGGAATGGCATAGCAAATGCTTTAGCTAAGTTTGGGGTAGAAAGAGATGTAGCTTTGCTTGCTCCTTTGTAATTTGTTGTTTGTTGTTTTTGTGTGGGTATTTAACTCTAACACCTAGGCAGGTTGTTCTCTTTCCATCTCCGTTATTGTACCTTTCTATTTAAGTCTTTAATATAATTTATTGTTACCAATAAAAACAATTGTACCTTTCACTATATCGAGACTTTTTTTTTATATAATAAAACAAGGTGGGATAGTGATCGTAAATGATTTAAATTTAAATGTGAGCCCCAACCATGGAGTTATAATGATGGGATCAAAGACGCCCAAAGTCTCACCATGAGATAAAGACTTCACCATCCATATAAATTGGTAAACCCAATTTATAGTAGTTGTTTTATCTCATCATAATACTACTCATGCCTATAAAGTGTATTATGTATACACATACTAAACACTATTAGGCCTTTATTAATCCCCTATCATATTGCTTCAAAGCTTTATTTACATTTAAAAAAAAAAAAAAACTTGAAACAATCAGAAATAAGTATTTCTATTTACTGTTTTCTAATTTATAATCATTTTTTAGTGGAGCCATATCTAATTTATAATCAGTTTGTAATTAGTGTTTTGTAATTGCACTTATTCTGATATAGAACTATGTTGGCTCTCAACTCCGCCAATTTACTGCTCATGATCTCTTGCCTGGACAAAAAAGAGGAGTGTTAGTGTTATGTCGGTGCATGCTTTGTCATAATTAAATCATGAATTTTGAGCTTGGTCCAAGTTGAAGTCCCTCGAGAAGAGGACACGCTAAATGGAAGACAGGTGAAAGTGGTATATATATATATATATATATTAGATATGAAAATGTTCGAACGGGAATTTGGCCCAAAATAGCGTGGATTAGCAAAAATAAAAAATAAAAACATTCATATAGCTAACCCAACATAGTTGGTATAAGGCTCTTGTGATGGTGGTGATGATTTTATTTTTGTAATTTTATGTTCTACTGCATCTATTCATATATTTTTTTTTTTTTCTGCATGAAAATCTAAATAGTGTTTTTATAAAAGTTTGTTTTCTATGAAAAAAAAGAAGAAAAAGTCAGTGATATTTTGATTTGAACCCTGCATTACTTGATTCTCATGGTCACAAATCCGACAATTCTGAAATCATATTCACCATGACTTAGAAAGCAAGCTGGCTAGGGTGCTTTTGCTATTTTCTAGGAAGATATGCAACGACACAGAGGACACAATTCTTTTCAAAAAGCTACCTAACCAAAGATATAAAAGAAGACTATGCACAGGTAAGCGATTATTGTTTTTCACATGGGTGAAATTAAAGATGTCTGTCTGGATACATTGCTATCGGATAAAGAGAAAGAAGACCAATTTGCTCATATGTTTATGATCTGATTTCCTTAAACTAATTTGTCTTTTCTTCTTAAACCTATCTCCACTAACTCACCCTCATTAGCCCTAAACTAGTAGCCTGTTTTTTTATTATTATTAACGTAACTTTGGGTTTTTATATGTAGACTAGAAAAGTCTAGATGCAAGAACCATGTAGTTTCCCATTTCCTTCATATGGTAGAGCATTAATGCCAGGTGGGCGGCTAGCTAGTACACTAGATATTAACTGTAGCCTACCTAATCTGTAGTTTTAGTTTTAGTGCACAGTCTCATCATGGGTGGGCCATGGCCCAATTGAAAAAGAAAAGAAAAATAGGAAAGTGAATCTTGTTGGTACACTGAAAAAACAAAGATAACTATTGTACCATCAACCTGAATAAGTGCATCAAATCCGGTTTAAGATAGATTGAAAAGAAGCTAATCTAAAATAATTGAGTTAAGGCTTTGATGATGACAAAGAAGATAGAAACAAATAAGTTCACAAGACCACAATAAAATTAAACTAGCATGCATGACTCGGCCCAAGTCACAAGACTGGGCTGAGTTCGACTTGTCCGAGTATAGAGTACTTAAGACCCTCTATGGTGATTCCAATACTCATTTTACCGGGCTCAGTTTGACGCAGTTGAGTGAGGGAGTCAACTTGAAATGTAGGCAATGTTTCTTTTTATTTTTCTGGTCAAAAGTAGGCAAGTTGATGGGTTAAGAAAAATGAAATGATGGCCCTCTCAAAGTATATACATTCCCTGGTTCTGACACTAATCTCATCCGTGATCTTAAACCAAATTGATGTAGTTTGGTCAAACAGGTTCATCATCATACATTGACATGAGATTTGGGTTTCACACGAAAAACCCAACAAGACACTGTACACAATGTCAACAAGCTTTACTTTCATGTTTTTTTTTTCTGATTCACATGCATCGACTATTCGTTTTTTTAATTCCTTTGTCACTCCCTTTCGGCCTTGCCAAGCCTGAAAGTCCTCTCAGCTGTGATGATCAAATTAAGCTACCACACTCCGGAGGTGGCGAAAGGAAGGTAGAAGAAGAAAGTCGTAGCGAAAACGTCAGCGAGGAAGGCACTGTTGCTGTTGCTGTTGACTTGTGGGAACAGTTGCTGTGATAAATCCTTCTTTTGAGGCATATTGACCACTGACTTGTCCGTGTTTTTGCGTGTGGAATTGGGAGGCAATGCTTCTGGAATCCACAAGACTATAGCCTGTGCAATCCACACACCCATGAATATTAAAAAAAACAAAGGAAAAGAAGCTAACAATGAAGCAATGAAAAATACCCTAAAAATCTATGAGAAAGCATTAGCAGTGCAAATAAAACATGAGCTTTGAAATAGAGTACAAATTTGAGGTCATTGATTAATGGATGACAAATAAGTAAAATATATTCTTTACATTATGCAGGATTAACACTTGAAGTCATGATTTTAAGGTATTAGTATATAGGTGACTGGTAATCACTAATATCAATCAATCACACCAAGTCCTGGTAGAAAGACATATAACACCATGTTTGAATATATAATATAGAGGAATTTACGGGAAAAGTCCCTGTAGGAATCCATACGTCTTACTAGGTCCTCGTATCATGTTGGACACGAGAGAGGTCTTCATATGACCCTCTTAATTAATTTATTTTTTTTTGTCATTTAACGATATGGTCGATATCGACCATTTTGCGGTGGTTGCTCTTAATTTGTATAACCTAAATAGAAATTGAATTTTTCTCTCTTGATTGCTGGTGCTGCTATAGAGCGGTACTGGATGGGGCCAGGGGAGGCAAGGAGAAGGAGGATATGAAGGAATGAAGGCCGACGAGCATGTGATCATCTTCGTCAGAGGAGGAGGGAGGATCGCCATGCAGGAAAGGGAGGGGAGGGGAGGGAAGGAGGATGGAGAAAATAGGAGAGTAGATGGAGACGATGTTGTAGGTGGAGATGAGGAAGAGGGCTAGGCGTGCCGGTAGTGGGGAAGGGAGGGAATGGGGGTCAAAGACCTACAGATTTCTTTTTTTTTTTTTTCGCGATATGGTTGATATCGATTATTCTGTGGTGTTCAGCAAATAAGATAATTATATGTTAAAGAAAATTCGACTAACAAAATGGTCGATGTTGAAGAAAATCTGACTAACAGAAATGGTAGATATCGACCATATCGCTAAATGGTAAAAAAAATAAAATTAATAAAAATAATAATTAAAAGGGCCACATGAGGACCCATCCTGTGTCCAACATGATATAGGGACCTGGTAAGACATATGGGGTCCAACAGGGACTTTTTCCATAAATTCCTCTATAATATAAAAAGAAAGAAACATGCAGTTTATTAAACGTGTTTATACATACCTATTCTTTGTACAATGAAGCAAGAGATACATACCCATTATATTTATTCGTGCAGATGAATCAAGAGCTACATATATACCTATTCTTCAACATGGTTGGATTCGGAAATCTTAGAGGTTAAGACTTTTCTTTAAAAAAAATGGAACATATAGAAATTAGAGTAGAAGAAGCTGAGTGGGGATAGCATTTGAAGAAATCTCTGTAAGGATAAATATTAGAAAGACTTAAATTTAAGTTTTCTATTTATAAGATAACAATCCTTCTCACGCTAATTCTCCTTGATCTTAGCCAAAAGGCTAAGAAATGTAGAGTACCATTCGGTGAAAAGTATACTTTTGATGTGACTCTTTTCTTGTCTGAAAAATGGAAGCTTTACTTGGCTTTTACTAAACTAGAAAAGTGTCAAACGGGCCCTAGAGATGAATCTAGCTAGATCGAATCGTGTGTAACAAATGGAACTTCAACATGATGACCACAAAGAGATGATCTAGGCGGTTCAAGTTAAGTGTCAGTCAACTCCTGTAATGTATTATCAAATTTTTAGTTCAAATTAGTTTAAAGGGAATGGCCCCATTGTGATCAATTGGAATCCACATCTAAAAATCAAACCACTCAAGATACGGGGTAAATCATGATAAAATATGCAGATGCAAAAAAGTAATATGGGCATTTTTGGCCAAACTCATATCCACATCATTCCCCTCTCATCAGTAAACCTCTTGTCATTGGTGGATTTATGTGGGGCGGAGACAAATAGGGTGTAATTAGGCAATGCAAACGCCATGCTCATGTGTGGCATCTTGTTATACCTCTAGAATCCCCCTGAATGGGTGATGAGGGTGACAATGAACGCTAGCAACTAAGCAACACGAAAAAAGTAAGAAAGGGAAGTTTTTGAAAATTAAAGTTAATGAACGCCAACAACTAAGCAACATGAGAAAGTAACAAAGGCAGTTTTGAAAATCGAACTTACTACCTAATCTCTTAGACTAGGAAGATAGATAATTGGCCAGGTAGATAGAGTGCAGTTGTTCCAAATCGAGATAGATATTGGATACATGTCACCTTTTTGGAATGCTGACATGGCGTCCTGAAAAACCCTTCAAAAAATCAAAAAATTGTCCTGAAAAATCCCCCAAAAAATAAAAATATATATATATATATATATTTGAGAGCGTGCACTCTCCAAAGCAAGGCTCCCTATTGCTTTAATATATATAATAAGTGAAAAGAGTTTGAAAACTCTTCAGAATAAAACGTTCAGTCAGGAAATTATAGGTTCATCAACATCCCTAATGGTAGGGATGGAGAATGGTGCACAAGGTCGTGGTATAAATTAATAGATGGAAATCACTAATAAGTAGGGATGCAGATTGAATCCGAAGAATCCATCATTATAGATTGAGATCTGGATTTTACATCAAAATTATTATTGCAATTTTTATCCAGTTCTAGTAACTTGAGAAAATGGATACGATCGATAATAACATGTAGATTGCATTAGTATAACTGGATAAAGAGATTGAAAATAAACTTTTATATATATATATATACACACACACACACACACACTACCAAACTCTCGGCTCCTTTTTTTTTTTTAAAGGCCCATTTTTTAGCCAATGAAAGTTTGACACGTGTCATCAATAATACACATATCCAAACATATCCAATTATCTCTCCTACAAATATGGATCTTTTATCAATTAACTTAAAACACTAACAAATCAATGGCTATTAGATAGGGCAAAAACTCCCCTTTTGTGATACGGAAGCTTTTGAAAATTTCATATATATATATATATATATATATATAAGGTTGATGAGTATTTGAATAAAGCTAAGTATACTTTTATATATGATTATATACTCAAGCTATGTAGGCCTCTCAAACGTGTATAAATTCTTAATATGTGGATGTAATTGCTTTGATCTAGTTATTCGGGCTGAAAACAAACAAGTATCGGGTTCAGGGGTCGAATAATTTGGATCCTATATACGTGGATTTGGATCTGGATCCGAGATTCTCCCATAACCAAAAATATGTTTTAGACTCACTTTATTCATGGCTAGAGACTTCAAATACTAGGATAACTAGATATCCATTTGCAACCATAGTAATATTTAGAACCCCTAAGAGCAATAACTTTCCACTTGTTATAAGGAGATTTTTTACTATGGAAGTTCCGTATGGCTATTGTGTGGTATTTTCAGTTTCTGAATCGACATAGAGGTCTTGGTTTAAGGGACAGTAGAGATTGAAAATCCCAACATCACCTCCCACAAGTAAAAATTCTGCTTGCCATCAACAGACTGGATTCTTTCTAATCAAAATGATACTTATGTTGTTGGATTGATCACATATTTTTAGATACATGATTTACTCTTAAATTTTTGTTTTTTAATCACATGTAAATTGTCAGCCCCTTTGCCAGAAAGGCATTGATATATTTGGAGATCTATTCCCAATTATTCAAATGGGTAGAGACAGTGAGGATTAATGGTGAACATCATGCTCCTGGTTATGGTTGTTGATAAGCCGGATTTGGACCAGACTCACCCATTGTATGCCCAACTCTCTGTATGATTGCTCTGGCTTAGGCCCTGCCTAAACAGAGTTGAACCTAGATCAAATCTGGCCCAGATTTAAGCCCATTGACAAACTCAAATCTGGGCCTAGATACATGTTTAGTACTCAATATTGATTGATGTTCTCATATGGATCTTCAACCAATACCAATACTCCTTCATTTGATAAAATCAACTTTTAGTGAGCAAACAGACTCTGATAAATATTGCATCTGATCACGCTGCACAAATAGGTTCTCTATGCTTTCAGGTGGGGCCCACAGACTAGCCCTAGGGCAGGCATAGAGAATCCTGAAAATTAATTTATAGAGTGGATCAGGTCCGTCCATCTTCTATTAGAAAATCACAGCCCTTGAAATCTTGCTTCTGGAGTTCATTGAACAACAGCGATTGTCAGGATCATCAACATCGTCTTCATATTTTGGCCATCTATGGTGGGACCCACCATCTTTCATCCAGCTTACCAAGCAGAGACTCCCACCATATTATCCTATCAACATTAAAGTCTAATGGCATCTTAATCATAGATTTTCTTGAAATTCAGCGCGTGTAAAATTGTGTTCACCCCGGATTACAGGATGAAAAGAGTACCAAACAAGGGTGATCATGGTACGGGCCGGGCCCAATTGAGGAAAGCGGCCTAATTTAATAAACAAAAGCCCATATCCGGCCTAGGCCTAACAAAGGCTGTAAATGTCAACCTGAACCGTCCCGCATATCGGCTTTTTAGTAATTCTTTGCACAAATTTATCTCTAGATTACAAGCAGGGTGAACTGAGCTAGGCTTTGAGCTTCTTATCCCTTGATCCAAGCCCGGCCCAAATATCAGAACGGCCTAGATTTTGCATCCAAGCCCGGCCCAAATATCAAACGGTCTAGATTTTGCATCCAAGCCCGGCCCAAATATCAAACGGCCTAGATTTTGCATCCAAGCCCGGCCCAAATATCAAACGGCCTAGATTTTGCATCCAAGCCCGGCCCATGAGCACCCCTATCCATTGATGAAAGTTGGGCCCAAGTGCGCCCCACAATGGGGGATTGCACTTGCAATGCTAGTAGGAGAGATCAGACCCCTGTTCAAAAACCCTACCAAAACCCTTGCTGGATTGTTCTAGGTATGAGCAGAGTGGAGATTTCAAAACCCCAACACTAGTAACACAAGGCACTCCACCAGAAAAAAGTTTCGATCTTTCTGTCGAAATAGAAGGTGTGCGTACAAATCCATGGCATCCCAACAGAGCTCGGCACATCTGCAGAGCGGCCAATACATCGGAGAGATCTCAGCGCTCTGCTTTCTTCCTCTTCCTCATCCTTCTCTCTCACCCCTTCTCCTCGCAGGTATGAATATGATCTTCCCTCTTGTCTCTCTTTCTATATTCATATATGTATGATACATCCCTCATTATTTTCAATACAATTTCGTTGTATGAGCATCTTGGCGTACTTATACGGCTTGGGTTTTCTGACCCATCAAGCAAAATGCATTAAAGCACTCTTTTTTATCGGTTTTTTTCGTCTCTCTATGTTTGGAGACGACCAAAAAGCTACTTTTAGACTTGCTCCCCTCTGCTTTATTTGTTTAATTGTTTTGGTTTTCTGTTGATGGGTTTTAGTATTGGTTTTCTGTTGATTTAGAAACAGTGCATATCTTATGCACTATGTAACAATTTCTGCAAATTGGAATCGCGAGTGCGATGTGGATTTGCTGAATAGGTACCTTCTGTTCCTGATATCAGTTCACTTGGTGTGAAAAATATCATCTCACCCGTTTGAATTTCAGTCTGGGGGGTTTCTGAATTTGATGTATTTGCTAAGTTAGAAGCCCGATTCTGCTGAATTAGTGGTCCACATTTGCAAATTTAATTTGTTGCAGTACTGAATTATAGTGAAGCTAGGGTTACTTTGGTTCACTTAGTTCAGAGGGAGTCCAATGATTTTGAAAATGACGTACTAGAGCATCGATGGAGGACAGGACAACCCATTTCAAGCACAAAGAAAAGAATGGAACTGTAATGATGAAGTGAAAAAAAAACACATCTTTAAACAATTGGCTGTCTGCATTTCAAACAAATGGTACAAGACTGCAAGCTTTACAATGTCATCCTCCAATGCCTGCAGGACTTGGTACTTTGAGTCAGCTACACTAAAAGTTTAATGTTGTAACACAATGAAGCATCTCCCGCTTGTTCACAGGCAAGGAAATAAATGACCCTTAGAGAGGATCAGAGTTATAACCTTATCCTTTGATTTATGCCTAGCAAATAGACAGTGAAGAAAGAGAATAATACTATCTACGTTCAATTTAAATGCGGTAACCTAACCCTTTGATGTATGCTGTGCAAATAGACGGTTAAGGAAGAGATAACGAATTATAATACAAATGTCACATATGGTTACCTGAAACATTATGAAGTTTTCCCATTTTTCTTATTTTAATGATTTCTCATGGGCTTCCCTTTTTTTTTTTTTTTTTCCTTCCCTATGTACAGGAACTGGATCACAAATGATAATATATGATCTTTTGGCCGGGAAAACCTTGAATTCATTTCATGTTTTCGAAGGCATTCGTGTGCATGGGATTTCCTGTAGCTTTGTTGAATCAACAAACTGCCGGTCATCTGCAACACTTGCTTTCAAGATTGCAATATTTGGAGAAAGGAGAATTAAGCTATTTAGCTTGCATTTTGACACGACCTTGGACTATCAAATTTTGGAGAACACATGTTTCCAATTGACACTAATCCTTGCGTTACCAAAGTTTAGTCACTGGGTTATGGATGTTTGCTTCTTGAAGGTGAAAATGGGTCATTGTTGTCACTATCTTTCTTGTCTTTTTTTGGATAGTTTTCTATTTGAATGGTGTAATATATCTCACATTTTCCTATTTGGATGCTTCTTATCTGGTGGTGGGTTGTTAGTAGGAGGACCACGTGCTTTGTGACCGCGACCGCAACCGTTACAGTCATCTGGCAGTGGGACTCAGCAACAATTCGCTCTGTCTCTGGGATGTTTCTAGATGCCATCTGGTTCTTGAAGTACAATGTGCAGGTTAGTTGTATCAAAAGGCTAGAATAAAGGGTTCTTTCTGTGCTTCTTTTTGTTGGGTATTGGATCATAAGCATGTGCATGAAATCAATCATTGTCTTTTCCTTTCATAAACAACCTATTCCAGAGCTGATATTTCATAACATACAAAATGAATGTAGGTGCACATTTTATTTTGTATCATGGGTATGAAGTAAAAAAAGTGATTTGATTTTCATCCATGGTGCTAAAGGGTTTCTTGGTTTCATGGACTCTTCAAACCAAAATAAAATACTGTATCAGTAGGAATTACTTCTGGAGGTTAATTTTGTCAGTGCTTCCTTGTGGAAGCAGATTTTGACTTTGGTTTCTGGGGCTCAAGTAATCTATAAGATTGATTTAGATGGTCTCAGCACGTTCCGAAGCATGAAGAATTTAATTTCTCTTACCTTGTAGTTCTATTGTTCCGGCTATTCAAGGACAGTAGATTACTTAATATAGCATGCTGATTTTCTTGGTATATATTTCATTTATCTAAACTATTGTCTCAAATTGACTTTGTTGTTGTTTTTGTTTCATCTGAAACTGATTTAACTGACATTTAAATTAGACTTCTATTTGGCGATATCCATGTTTATTGTAATATTTCTTGTCTCCTAAACAGGATTTTTCTGCTGAAATGACATGTGAGGCTACCTTGTTTACCAAGTGTATCATGAATAGCGATTTGACTTTTTTTTCTGGAGTTATCATTTGTGTTGTGATAAATCTTATTTTATGTGAAAACACATTTAATTAAAATATTTTTTTTGGTGAAATATTATATCCATGTGGCATGCTTTGGAACCTTCCAGCATGCTAACTGCATATTGGTTCTTGCATGTAGAATTAGCACGTGTGGTTTTGAGGGTATTTTTACAAGTGATGGGCTTATATATGTTACTGCTTTGCTTTGTTTGCAATTTTTTTCCTTCTGTCATGCAGAAAAGTGCCTTCTGTATTCTATGCGATTATGGGGTCATAACACCAATTCTCTCCATGTGGCATCTGGTACTATCTATAATGAGGTAAAACTGTTTTGCATGATAGAGTGGCTCATGTGGACCAAAAGGAGCAAATAAGTGTGGATTATTAATTTTTTTTTTTGGTCTTGCTATTATAAACTCTAATGAGGAATACACTATTTTTTCAAACTGAATTTATTTTTGGGCAGATAATTGTTTTGGAAGTTGGTCCACCGGAGTATTGTTCCATCTTCTGCCAGTTCAGTAGAAGTTTGCAATCATCATGATTCTTCTTGCAGCAAGGATAACCGGCCTTGTGAGAAGCCATATATGGGCCATTACTTTGAGTAGGCTCATTGGACATGAAGTTCAATTTTTTCGCATAGCATGGTCCCCTGATGGATCTAAACTGACATCTGTTTCTGATGACCGTAGGTGGGTTAGCTTCTTATTGCATTCTTCCTTGATGTATTCATTTCATTGTTGATGTTCTATCAGTTTTTTTACCTTAGCTTTAATAATTGATCTGTTTCTGATGAACGTAGGTGGGTCTTCCTTGATTTGTTCTTTTCATCTTTGATGTTCTATTATTCTTTGTACTTTAGCTTTAATAATGACAACAAGAAATTTTTGGTTTCTTTGTTAGAGCAGTGCTCGTGTTTGGACGATTAATGCTCAGAGAAAGAATCTGGTGATCTGGAGGCCCTTGAAGCTAATGTTTCAGTTGGCCTTATACTGTTTGGACATAATGCTAGAGTTTGGGGACTGTTATATCTCTGATTTCTGTAAGCTTTACATTGACATTATTTTTAACCATTTCGTTCATGTTATTTTTCCAAGGAGAGTCGTTCTACTATTATTGGTGGCCATCTCCATCTTGTTAGTAACCAGAAACTAACATGCCAAATGATTATATGTGGACAGAAACATGTCGTCCCTAGGGTTTCGAGATACCATGTTAATAACTTAAAACACCAAAAGCTCAAGCTGTTAGTGAATGACTGAATAATGTATTTCAAAGGGTCCTAACGGCCCCCCTCATGTGTGGGGCTCTGACGTGGACAAAAACACGTCAAATGACCATACGTGAACAAAAACATGACCCCAAGGATTCGAAGTTTCGAATACACGACCCTTCGGCTCTCTGATACCATCTGAAGTTGCTAACCAATACACCCAAAATGCCTAGGCGTCAAAAGGTTAACGACTTAAACCTGCCCAACCCACCCCACCTTTCAGGCAGAACTCTGCTCGGACTCAAAGCATGCACAAGACACGGCATGGGGTCTTTTTGCCTTGCGCACATGTGCCCGCACCGCACACAAGATGCGGCATGAGGAATTTTTTGCCCTCCATGGATTCGAACTCGGAATGTGTTGGCTCTAATACCATGTTAATAACTAGTAACACCAAAAGCTCGAGCCATTAGTGAACGAATGAATAATGCATATCAAAGGGTCCTAACAACCCCCACACGTGTGGGGCTTTGCACGTTGGCAGAAACACGCCAAAATGAGCTTTTGGTATTTCTGGTTACTGACATCGTATTAGAGCCAGGGGGTCTGCGTTCAAATCCCTAGGGACATGTTTCTGTTCATGTATGGTCGTTTAGCGTTGTTTTTGTCCACGTGCAGAGCCCCACACGTGAGGGGGGCTGTTAGAACCCTTTGATATACATTATTCAGTCGTTAACTGACAACTTGAGCTTTTGGCATTACTGGTTATTAGCACATCTTACTGAACTGATACCATTGCATTGATAGAATCGTTCTCTTCGACTCTGGAAATTAGGCATTTTGCAGTAGAAAATTTTAACCCATTTGTTGATGCCTTTTAGTTTATATATGGATACTCTACTCCTTCTCAATAATCTGTGCAAAATCCTATTTGAAAATAGTGCTTTGTGCAGAAAGACCATGCATGGCTGTTTTGACATATGTACAGGCTATGATGCCAAAAATACAACATTGA
The DNA here is from genome assembly GCA_003546025.1 of Camphora micrantha. NCBI lineage: Eukaryota > Viridiplantae > Streptophyta > Magnoliopsida > Laurales > Lauraceae > Camphora > Camphora micrantha. The sequence continues at coordinate 41,940,304 of QPKB01000010.1, read as the reverse complement.
TACCTCAGGGACATGGCATGGACACGAATTTTACACATAAAAAGTGAAGAATCAATGTTGAAGGAGGAGGTTATTGGTGCATAAACAGGTGGCCAATCGATTCCTCATTTGATCAATGAAGGAGGTGATTTGGCAAAGTAAAAATTGCAAGATCTAAGATTATCCATGGTCAGAATTATATTGGATATAGTTGTCCAATATGTAGTTTTAACTCTAGTTGGAGGTTTTACCAAAAAAACAAACTCTAGTGGGAGGTAGAGATTTCCAAACTTGTTTGGAGGGAAATGAACGGTAGATTTGTCCCAGACATCCACAAAAATGGATGCTGTATTGGTGCACCAGACTTTTTTAATTGTTCTGTATCTTTATTGTGGTAACGTACTCGGTCAAAACCATGTCTGACATGATGACTTGGTGGAGATTCATGAGTATGAGACTCAGCTGAATTCATGCAACTCAGTAAGAATAAAGTTGATTTGGACTTGGCCATTTTTTAAAACCCTGATCTTTAGATTCATCTTTTTGGCTGCTAGATCTTCTTCAATGGATCTTTATAATCAGTTGCACTTCACTATTTTGTGTTTCTCATAGAAACATTATTCTACTGCTTTCAGAAGTAGTGCTGAACATACTATTCAAAAAAAAAAAAAAAAACACCAACAATGAAGTGCTGAACATGCAGGATGTTTACTGTAATTGTTAGTCGTCTGTCATAGCTGGTTTATTGTTAGTTTGTATAACTGACCTCTGTATTCTATGTGAATTTGCTTCAGGTAATAATTACTGCTGGGGAGGACTGTACCTGCCGTGTATGGGGATTGGATGGGAACCAGCTTCTGATGGTTAAGGAACATATGTAAGTTCCAGAAATGAATTCTACATTGGGGATATTAGGATCTTTAAGAAAAATAAATATAGGCTTAATTTGGCTTAGAAAATAATAACTAATTGTCAGGTAATTTATCTGTGGCTCATAAGTATTTTATTGAAAGTTGCCTGGCTAAACTACCTTTTAAACACTCTCACTTTTACAGTGGAAGAGGCATATGGCGATGTTTGTATGATCCAAGCTCTTCACTTCTCATCACTGCTGGATTCGACTCTGCCATAAAAATACATCCACTGCCTGTTTCTTCATTTCGGAGCACAATTGACAAGGATGGAACTGCAGAAGAGTTCAAAGATAGGACAGAGATCATCACAAATTCCTACTCTGAACCTATCAGAACAATTTGGGCTCATGGACAGGTGCATCGGTTAAATATTTTTATTGTGTTCTCTCTTAGGCTGTTGATTTACTAACTCAGGAACTCTCAAAATGTTCTAATTGGTGTTATACTTTCATACTACTAATGGGATATTTTAGTCTAAAATTTCAAGTTTCAGTATTTGAGCTCTTATTATTTGATCTGATTTGTGTTTTCTTTTTCAGCAAAAGTGAATATGTACGATGCTTGTGTTTTGCTCAAGAAGACATCCTTTATGTTGCCACTAACCATGGTTATTTATATCATGTTAAAGTGTCAGCTGGGAATGTAAAATGTATGAACTTGTGTGCGGTCGGATGAAAAGGTGCCCGCTATTTGTATGGATCTGTTATCCACAAATTCATCTAATTCACATGAGGATGTGGATGACTGGATAGCTACTGGAGATGGTAAAGGAAACACAATGGTTGTTGGGAATCATAAATAGTGATTCTAACCCTAAAGTAGTTACCTCATTTACCTGGACTGCGGAAAAGGAGAGACAACTTTTAGGAACTTATTGGTGCAAGTCATTTGGGATGTCGGTAATGGCCATTCTATATTCTGCTTAGTTGTTATTCACGAAGGAGTTATGAACTCCACATCAGTTACTCTTGTTTTCATCATGCAGTTACCTTTTCACTGCTGATCCTCGAGGGAAAATAAAATTATGGAGATTAGATTTTTGCCTTTGCTGATGGTACATGCATGGATTGCAAGGCGTCATTACTTGCAGAATTCACATCAGCTTTGGAATGCGAATTATGTGTGTCAATGCTTTGTTCGAGGAAGAGGTAACTCTTTTTTTATTCCTTCATAATTTTGATTTGGTTTACTTGATCTCATTTTCACATGACTATATATGTTATTGAGTTGGCTTGAGTATGTAGCTTTAAGATGGAATATTTATAGGATCATCCAGTTTGATGATTGACCAGTAGGAGCTGATTCATAAAAACCTGGGGCTGAACTAGAGAGTAGGAAAATTTGAACTAAATCAGCCAAAAACCATTTTGTAATTCATGCTGATTTGTTCCCAATCATGGATTGGCTGAGTTACACCAACTTGGTCTGGTTCAGTCCTAACACCACTTTCAGCTTCAACCACATTGATAGAAGCTTAGGATTCATCCCCTAAGCGTTTGGGGTGTTTGAATTAATCACCAGAACCAAGGATAAAGCAAGGCTTGAAACAAAATTATTTCTGTTGTATCTCATATGGTCTAACATTACAATATTTAGAGACTTTTTTTATTTTTTGCTACATGATATGATTGATAATCCTATTTACTTTAAAATTTGGCTACTTCCCTCTTTAACAAAAACACCCAGGTTGAGTAAACAAACAAAGGGGATATTGACTCCTAATATGTGTGAGACTCCGACCATGTGTCCTCAGTGGTTTTTTCTGTTTTTAGTTTTGGGGTTGGTTGCCATTTTTTTTGGAGGCTTAGCTCCTGTCCTTTTTCAGTCTTGCTTGCTCTCCCACTATGGTGTTTTTTTGTATACAGTATACCCTCTTATATTGTACAGTTTTTCTTTGAGCAATGAATTTCAGTCACCATTTAAAAAACAAAAAAAAAAATCCCTGAGACTGGGGACTAACAAATTTATTTCCTTAATGCGGACTTTCCTCTCCGCTCTGTGGTGTTTTTGTATACAGTATACCCTCTTATACTGTACAGTTTCATGAGCAATGAATTTCAGCCAACCATTTTCATAAAAAAAAAAAATTAAAAATGTGAGACTGTTGTCTAACAAATTTATGTCTTAAGCACACTTCTTTAATTCATCTAGGAAACTCCTTATGTAGCCAATACATCACTTTCCTAATCAAAGTTCGGTCTCTTGAACAAAAAAAATAAAGAAAGGAATGACCAAAATAAAATTTCTATATGCCAGAGTCCAAAATGCACATAAGATTCCATATTTTTTGGTGTGCAGCACGTGTGGCGGTCCCTATTGATCCTGTCATGGATCCCTTGTTCTTGTTTTTCTCAAGTTCGTGTCTGCATCAGTTGATGACCTCCTCTCTAATTGATGAATATTAGTTTTTGGGTTTTCTTTTTGAAGTAGGATTTGTGTACTTATTATCTTCTGTTGCATTAACTATATTTATGCTTTGGTTCTGATCTCTGATGAGGTAGAAATTCTTAGTCATTTGAAGTGGCAAGAAATGTTTTCCCTACCGTCAACAAAGATCGTTGTGTTGAAAACTCACCTATTGTATCTCATATGCTGTTTTAA